>JAKCOX010000006.1:36637585-36649439 GCA_022605575.1 Laterallus jamaicensis coturniculus
GCTCTTCCAGGGTGACGCCGACCCCACACTGCTCTGCCTTGGCTGGTAGGAACATGCTGTCAGGTGCTGACCAGGGAAACAGGCATTTGCCTGTGCTTTGGCCCGGGACTGGACCCTGATGTGCAGCTCTGGGGGTGATGGGGGGGGGGCTCGGGGGGGCTCCTCCAGCTGCCTAGCACAGGGTGAACACGATGCACCCCCTCACAACCCCCCTGCCTGACCATCCCACCACCGCCATGTACGTACCAACGCTGCAGAGGAAGGATTCGACCCGCTCCAGGTGCACAACAGCTACCTGTCTTAAATCACTGCCTTTAAAACAAGCAAGCTCGTTACTAGATTACGTGCCATGAGGTCTGGGTGCATAAACTCTTCGTGTGAAAAATTCTCTTATTTTGCTAACTGCTTGAACGTAAAACTGCAACAGAAAGAAATTGTTCCCGTGACTCGTATTTTTCATCATTTGGTCATTAAATAGTGATGGATATAAACCTATAAAGTACCTAAACTGAACCTTTTAGCAATCCATGAGCAATACTATCATTTCTTTAATAGAACTCGCTGACCGTGCCTTTCTCAGATGCCATTTGTCATTTTCAGCATGCAATAATCAATAACTTGGCTTTGAAATAAATAATATAACAGTCACAATATATTATCTTTCAGGCTGGCCTTATACTAACCATAAAATAAGATTTGGAAAGATGAAAACTTTAGGTAAATGCCAAAAATGAAATAACTGAGAGTAGGAGTTAAATTAACCAGGAGCTTTTCAGAGTTTCCCTTCCGAATTCATTTGTGCTTCCCTTCCTTTTAGGAATACTATACAAGCTTCCAAAATAAAACTGAGAATTCAGAATGATCTGATTTTAGGTTTGGGACAAATGCTGTCCCCTGTGATTTTTGTTGCCACGGGGCTGATGTGGCATTGCTCTCCCAGGTCAGCAAAGCATGTAAGCACCAGCATCAGTCTGCTGTTACTCACTGCAGCAATTAAACACATGCTAAGTTTTAAACATATGATTGTTACATTAAAATCAATAGGGCCCAAGAGCGCGCCTAAATTAAATGCCTTTCTAAACCCAGCTGGAGTTTGGAAAAGCAGCTCTATGAATAGATGGCTAAATCCTGCTGAAGTTTTGGGGAACTTCCTCTGGCCCCATGAGAGCAGGAGGTGGCACGGGCATGCTGGCTGTGCTGAGCGTGGTGGCACGTGCCAGCTGTCCCTGCAGAGACCTGAGCTGTCACCCAGGGAAATCCCTGTGCCCTGCAGCTTGCTGCAGTGGCATGTTGCGCCCCATCTCATCGGTGGCTTGGCCAGACTCTGTTGCTAAATCTGTGTCTGCAGACACCAACACAAAGACTGTCTGCTTCCTCTACCGCCTTGTGAATCCATTCATAGGAGTAGAAAGGACAGGCTGGAGCCCTTGTGTAAGACAACATACATATAGGGTGCATGAGCAAGCTCAACTCTGCATTTCCTCCTTTGACCTCCTTGCTCAAATCCTTTAATGTCCCACGTGTTTATTTTCCTCTTTTGTATTTGATCTGTGGCCAAAAAGCCTGCCAAGCCCCCTGCACAGCCTGGACTGGGGTGGGTCACTCCTACCCAAAAGCAAGCCCGCAGTCTTGGTTTAGGAGGGGAAGAAGCCAGACCTTTTTCAGATTCATAACAGCCCTGAGAGCAGAAGGCCCCCTGCAAGATCCATTTTTCTAGCTATCTCTTTTCAGGAGTGAAAGCTCGGAAGAGAGTTCACATCAGAGTAAAACCTCCAGGTCCAGACCTTCGCCGCAGCTGAGATACACCAGCTTTATCACTGACCCAAGGTGCTTGCCCACATCCTTCACTTGGGAAGGGAGCGTTGTACATAGGAGCTGTCAGAAAGGGATGTTCATACAGCCCTGGGCTTCCTCCCACCCAAGCTACCCAGCAGGACGTGGCGGGGCAGCCAGCTCCACCACGGTACCCATCTCACTCCCTGGGGCTACATGTTTTCTGATTAAGGAGGGAGGCATGGTCTCCTGCTTGGCAAAGTGTTGTTTCAGGACTCCCCACTGAGCTTTTCCAAGGTTTCCTGAATCTGAAAGAGCAAGGGAGAAGGGGAAGACTTTGTGTAAATAAATTCTGGCAGTTGAGCTCTGAGGCAATGTAACAGCTTCAGTTGTTTTTTCCAACCAAGACCTCTTTCTGGAAGCTCTCCTGGGTCACGGTGATGCCCCGCAGTGGGGCCATGCCCAGCGCTGGAGGAAAGCAGCCGCTGAGGGACCTTCCCAACAGATCATCCCCTGCCACCCCTGGGTGCTATTTAATTGCTGAGATTTATATATAAACACCAGAAGTTCCAGTTGCCGGGTCTGAGAAGCCCTTGTCACTCTTATGGTTGGAAATAATTATAACAATTAAAACCACACAAGCTCTGCTTTAAACCGCTTACATCCCCTGCCGTGGGTGTAATCGATATAGCCCCAGCATCCAGATGAACCACTTCATCTTTACCACCTTTTGGAAATCACTCAATCACCTGTCTTTCCTCTACCCCAACTAGACTGCCAGGTCTTCAGGGCAGAAACGGCCCGAGTAACAGTGGTTTAGTGCTTCAGACAATGAAGTCCCAGCCTTGGCAGTCTTGTAAATGCAAATAATTAATTTTACATTGTCTCTTCAAGAACAGGAAAGGGGGAGTTTGAAGGAAGTGATTTAATTTGCTCCGCTCCTTTCCTGTGGAGTGAAATTGAAGGCAACAATTAGGGTGACGAAGTGGGAGGGACCAGGCAAGGAGGAAACTTTGAGTGAGACCTCTGAGAAAAGATAACAGGAGCCTGTAGAGCATTTATTATAGGTAACGCCGGCACGTGAATCTAAAAATAGCTCTGTGTGTATGACTGATATTAAAAATGACTGATTTAAAAGAAAGTGCTTCACCTCTGTTGCCAACCAGGAAGGCAGGTCTGTAGTATTCACAGACTTAAATGCTGCCAGTATTTCACGTTAGGATAGTCATAAAGTTAAAGGTTAATAGGCTGTACAAATGACAGAGTTTAAAGGGAAAAATGAAGATGGGAAGATTTCTAGCACTTGGGGAACATTTTAAAAATGAAGCTCCTCTGCCCAATGTAATTTTTCCTGTATTCCTTCTCACGCTGTTGATCATTATGGAAAATATTTCTATTTGCCTAAGTGATTTCTCCTTCGCTGCCCACCTCCGTTTGCCTTTTGGATCCTGGTTACATGATGAGTCATAACCCTGCTGCCTGCCATAACAGCCTGCTGCCCTGAGAATGTCACGGGGCCAAGTTAAAGCCGGAGCCTCCGAGGGAGGATGGGCCGGGAGACCTGGGGAATGAGGAAGGCTTTTATTTAATTGTGAGTCATTAGAGTTGGCAGGTTGAGGAGGAAGGCAAACACGTGCGCTGCTGGAAGTGGGGTTTGGTTCTGGAGTGTCAGATCGGCTCAGCAGATGCTGTGGAGCAGCAGAAGCGTATCGCTGCGTCAGCCTTGCTACAGCGGGCGGCGGGCGCTTTGTTCTCTGATGCTGGAGCTAGAAATTAGAGCCTAATGGTGAGATTAACACGACTTAGATTAATGCTTTTACACTGAGACTGTCAGTTAGCGTATTTGCTTTTGCAGTGATGAAGAAGGATTCTCCCTGCGTCCTGCCTGGGCCTTTCAGAGCAACTGGAAGAGGCCGTGCCTTGAGCGTCACTTCTCGTGGCACTCTTTGGGATGAAATTGCAATGAAGGGTGGCTTTCAAAAATGCACTGTTTCTTGGATGGCCCAAATGCTCTTTCCTCCTTCTGATCAGTTCCTGCTGATCACAGAAGGATTTAGGGTGGAGGACATCTACTCCAGCCCTGAAATCAAGGTGGTCTTTCTCGTCCCACGTACAGCTACTACACGCGTCCTAAGGCCGAGCTATGATAAGCAGTTGGCAGTGAGTGAAAGCACCTTCCAGCCAGCATCTATTCTCACTGCTTTCTCCATGCAAACAGTGACTGTCAGCCTGCTCTGGGTGAGCAGAGACCCTTCCTGGGTGCACTGCCTGGGAGGCAAATAAAAAGTCTTGGCTCTACTGGGCTTTGGCGCCTGATGCCACACAGGCCTCCCAGTGTTCCTAGTTGTGGCTTTTCTTTTTGTTTGGCTAGTGTCTGCTTTTCTTCAGCATGTCCTTAAAGAGTTTCTGGGCCTGAGAGATGCTGAAGTAGTCAGGTACTCCTAATTTAGTCTGAGCAACAAATAGATATGGAATAAAAATGGCTGTGGAGCAAAAGCCTCCTCCGCTCTGGAGCTAAAATTAAGTTTAAGAAGGACCATACCTCAGTGTTCCCTCTGGTAATTAATTTTATGCCTTTGCCACAGGACCAGACCTTTGTATCTGCACAGAAACTTCCTGAAGTTGTAGGAGGTGAACCATGAAGAGATGCTTTGAAAACCAGGACACCAGGCTTCACATTCCTTGAGCACAGAGCATGGCCAAACTAGGGAGCCCTGATCTCAAATGTTTTAAGGATTACTGTTGCTGTTGGTGACCTGGAGCAACAACTCAAAACTGCAGCAGAGCCTTTTTATGCTTTGGGAAAATGTGCATAGCATATTTTCACAAACTTCTGTGGAACTGCCAGGACTATTGAATGGTGAGCTCTCATTTTCTTCCTGCTTTATCTTGAGTTTCCATGTTCCACCCCTCAGTTTCTGCCATGCTATATATCTTCCTAACACTGTAACATTAATTTAGCAGAACATGATAGCTTTGAAACTTGCTTAAAAGATGTGGAAACTCTATTTCTTTTGCATTTAACACTGCATAGAGCCTGGTAAAAATATTTAACAGGACTAAAGCAGAGGTAAACCCACCATAACCTACCTCCTTGTTCCTCCCCGCAGGGACTAATACACTGAGTAAAAGAAATGGACTGTAAGGAGAAAACTGCTTGCAGTGCAAATAGATTTCTCAAGAATTTCTTTTACCATTGCTTGCCTGAAAAACTTTTGCATGAGCTCTGGCAGCTTTGCCACAGAGACCCTCACGGCACTGGGTTGGGTGGTGGAGCCCTTCATCCTTCTGCATCAGCGGGTTACTCGTGGAATCAGGCCTGTGGAGTCGGTGGAATTGCTTGTGTGAAGAAGTGCTCTCCTAAAAGCAAAGGCTCCTTTCTATTTGGCCCTTTGTAATTCCTGGTTCTTCATACGTTTTTACAGACAGATGGAATGGTTATAATGTTCCGAAATAAAAGAGAGTTTTCTCTTTGAAAAAGAGGTTGTGCCTAAGAGCTGAGTGTGGAAAATGCAGCCTGCAGCCTTTTATTAGCTTCATTCACTCTAATATATCTGCCTTGTATGCCAGCAAAAGTATAAACAAATGGCAGGGTATTGGTTTTGCAATACCAGGGTTTAAACCAAAGGTATAAAAAGCATATCCTATCTGCCACTATTTATGAAACAATTAATATTGTCGATGTCTTTTCCATCTCCTCCACGTTACACATGCAGCATAAACTTTGATATATCTCTAAGAAGCATAAAAAAATACCAACTGGAGAATAACCAGGGCAGCACGCCAACTCTGCTGGCAAGGGAAACAAGTTCCCTGCCTCCTTATGAAATGCTTTGCTATTAAAATAAACCAAGGTGTGATTCTCCTGGATTTGGCTCCTGCTCGGGGCACGGTGGCCAAAGAGTCCCGGTGTCTCGGGGTTCACGCACAGCCAATGCTGTCTCAGGACCCTTATATGGTCCCTGATTCTTCCCGTTGCCCCTGGGATCTCAGCACTCGAGCTCTCCCACGCACCCACCCGAGCCCGCAGGAGCGCTGGCCCTGCAGCCTGCGCACAGCGGCATCCCCCGCAGCCCCCCGGAGCGCCACGCTGGGGGATGCAGGATGGGACCCGCCGTCCCGAAGCCCGCGGGAAGGCGCGCCGGCGCGCCGCCAGGCCACGCCCTCCGCCACGCCTTCTCTGTAAGCCACGCCCCCAGGCAAAGACACGTCCGCTGGCACAGTTACTCCGTGACCACGCCCCCTCCGTGAGACCACGCCTCTCGGACAAAGCCACGCCCCCCATCCCGGCGCTGGCCGCGGTGCTGACGGGGACCGAGCCTCCGCGGCGCGGGGTGCTGCAGGTGCGGTGTCAGGGTCCCGCTGCCAAGCGCAACCATCATTCCCCTCCAAGCCAGAGCCAAACCCGTTCCCAAACGAAGGGGGAAACATGTTGGTAAGGGTCCCATAAGGCGGCCCGAGCTTCCCAGGCGCAGATTAGGGGGGTCAGCTCTGTGTCCCTGTTTTAATTGCTGCCCTCACCCCTGTTTCGTCGCCTGAGAGCTGCTTATCGATGGTGCTCAGCGTGTCACGCTGCTGAGAAGCCTCCCGGTCGATGTATTATAATTTCAGAGCGCGATAATGAAGGTGAAGGGCATGATCAAGGACGTCTGGAAATTCTGACGGGTGCTGTGCACTCCCTGCTCAGCCTCAGAGCAGAATAGAATCAGAATCTCTAACGAGAGAGGCAGTGCCTTTCCCCCTCCCTCCTACCAACCCTCTGCCGCCAAATCCAACCAGCTAAACAAAGGGCAGAGGTATCGTTTGCCCTACAGCCTTTTAGCACATCCTCCTCCTCACTCCATCGCCGCTCCCGTGCACAGCACTGCGTAACACGTGTCTCATGGCAGCGTGAGGGGGACTCTGTGTAGTCTTACTGACTGAAATATTGGAGTCCAAAACGGTCTGTTTGGAAATAGAAATACATCAAAAGTGGGGGTTTTGTTTTTTTTTTTTTTTAAACGACAGCGTTACACAAATCACTTGCTTCTTGTAGGCTGGGAATGCAACCCATGGTAAGAATGCCCGTCAGGATGCAGCTAGGGGTTGCTTAATATGCTAGGATCATTATTTTGTCAATTCTATTGCTCTGGAGTACTTCAATGTATTGCATTTCATGCATATGCCATGCTGAAATTGTTCCACTTTCTGTCATATGTATTAGTATTACTATTTGCCCTATCTGCCAGCTTGAACAAGATGCTCAGTCATACACAATCTCCCTTTCTCTTTCTCCCTAATGTTATTCGTGAGTCCTTGATGCAAGCTAAAAAAAAATCTACCTCAGGTAAGATAAAGTGAAAAAGGTCCTCCTTCTCAGTGCTTCATGGTTGCTTTTCACATCTCTAGGTGAGGAAGGAGTTTCAAGCCACCATTCTGGACTGCAAGGCTGAACTGGTCAGGTCCTTGTGGCTTAATGTCAAAGACAGCCTCCTGTTTCCAACCCTGTGATTCAGTTATGCAGAAGACAGCGGTGCAGCTGGGATGGCTGTGGTGAAGCTGAGTGTTAGAAGTTTTGCAAAACAGTGCATTTAGTCCTTCTGCTTCCCTCTACCAGCATTGCTTTCTTCATTTATTACTAGTGAATTTCTGATATAAGTTGCTAATGTTTAAGTAAAATATATTAATAATATTTTCTGCCTGCTGCTTGCCTTTCTAATAGATTTCTAATATTTCAACTGCGTAAAAAAAAAATGGCAATCCATACTACACAAATGTAAAGCTGCAGCTCCAAGGAAGGTGATTTGGAATTTGGCTTTGGAGGAAAGAACTCTTACTTCAGTGCAGTCATATGGATTTGAGTCCTTATATTGTATAAAGAGCATGGAACTAAGAAATGTCATTATCTTGGATAAGGCTTTTCCTGGAAGGTACATAAACAGCACTTGGAAGGAAGCTCAGACATCTTCTCTCTGTTCTGTTCTGCAGAACTGGCAGAACAGAGTCTGTGTGCCACGGCAGTGATGTAGTGATGTGAGCACCTCAGCTGCCCACGTCTAAAGACAAGATATCCCTTTGATACCCTAGCCAGAAGACATAGAAGGAGCCTCTTGTGGTGTGCACATCACTTGGGCTTCTTGGGATTCCTGAAACATTGAGCTTGCCAGAGGAGGAGCCTTCCCTGGGGAGTGATGGGTGAGACAGAGCCATTAGTAAGTGCCAAGAACACCGAGGTCTCGACATAGAAGCTCTTGCAGAAGCCAAAAAAAAAAAAAAAAAGAGGCCCCATCATTCATTTATTGCAAAACCACAAAGCTATTTTTGGGATTTTCTAGTTCAGAACAAGCTGGTTCAGATTGCCATCCCAGTTGTAACAAATGTCCTTTAGGGAAATGAGGGTGATTTGGGGATCTTTTAGGGAAAATCCAAATACAGCCCCCGCTCAGCGTGCACGTTCTGCACAGCTCATGCACAATTGCCAAGGATCTCTGATACGAATGGGAGAGTCTTTATAAGTAGCTGATTTTTGAGTCAATGGGCTGTAACACTTTTGAAATCAATGATTATTTAAGAACTCCGAAAACTGCACATTGTCTAGCTGCTGCGCACACAAACACTGGATCCACTCTGCTCCCTGCAGATGGATAACATGGATCTGAGGTCTGAAGGCTGAGTGTGGATTATAAAATGCTTTTTCTAGCCAAGCCAGTAAAACATTCATTCACCATACAGCTTTGCAGCATTTTCTTTTATTTCAGTGGGAGCTGAAAATACTCAGAGCTTTTCAGGTGTGGCTCCAGGATGCTCACAGATTTTGATAAATAAGCTATCTGTGGCCACAAAGAGAACTGCTTATTTAGGATTTCATCAGTGCTGATGTTTACAGTTTATTTTGAGGGGTTTTTTTGGGGGGGGGTGGGTTATTTTTGGCATCCTATGTGATAACTCAAGAGTTTGTGTCTTGGTATATAAGCATCAGTCTTTAGATTTAGAAGCCTTACCTTTGGATGAGATGTTAAAGCACAGCACAGGTTCTATCTTGAAATCCCCCCCCTCACCATGGTGCATTTTGTAAGAGATTTCCTGCAGTATATTTAGCTGCCCTCTATCCCATGGGTTCACTTGGGAAAGTGATAAACTCTGAGTGCATAACTATTATCAGCACAAAGATGATGAGGCTTTCTAGAAATTAGCCTGGTGGGCAGGTCACAATGACAAAAGCAAAGGATATGATGTATGAGTTTGGGATGACTTCAGAGCATCGTATCACCTTATGTAGAGCATATGTCAGATGAAGACTGTGCTTAGATCACATCGTTTTCCCATCAGGTCTGTCCCCATGGCTATGTTCCAAATGACACAGGAATTTGCAGCAGAACCTGTCTCACAAAAACATCACAACCTAGGCATGTTTTTCCCCCTATTTCCTGTGAAAATGATGCCTTCCTGAGTCACACACGGGACCGTGATGGACCTCAGAAATAAAAGTCTCCTAAATTAAGCAACCTGCTCTCTTGCAGTGCTCCAAGATTGTAAGATTTGGCAGGAAAGACTCTCAGCTCAATGAGAAGCTGCTGGAAAACAGACTTGCAAAGCCTTCTATTTAAAGGTACAAAAATGCCATTGTAAGGCATAATAAGGGAACAACTTTAACTGTTCCAAAATACCTCCCAACCCACACACATGACATACACCCTGATACACTCAGCCCAGTGAAACCTGAGGTCAGTTACAAAGCACAACTCCCTTACAGTTTTTCTAGTCTTGAATGAAACATCCTTATCAAATACACCCCACAAACAGGCACTCCTTTTGAGGAGAAAGTAGCATCCCTTATCTGGGCAACCTCTGTTTGTTTCCAGTCGTGTGGTTCAAAAGCAGCAGCTGTAAGAATGACAGAAACAGAGTGTTTCTGAACAACTCCCCCAATAGCATGGGATGGTTTGCTGTAGGAAGGGGAGAGCCACTGACAGCGGCTCAAACTCTACAGGAGTTAGTCCCTGGCATTCTCAAAATTGGTTTTGGCTGTCTGGGCAGCATAACAGGAGCTCTAAAATCTGATGGGGGGAAGAATTCATTCCAGTTGCCTGGGGAAGGGGTGTTTCTGGGTGGGGCAAGCTGTTCACTATGTTCTCATCCCTTCTTTCCTCTCCCTCTGTGAAGTCAGCCGTGGAAAAACGAGTTGTGCCTCAGTGGATTACTGTTTCCTGCCACTGGTGTGAAGGAAAATGCTGCAAACTTCTCCAGGAGAGCACAGGGCTGGTCTAGGGAGAGAATCCTGTCCTCCACATGGCAGGATGTGCAGGAGGAGGTCCCTACATCAGAAGGAGATGCAAACCTCATCGCTTCTTGCCCTGCAGTCCTCCCGGGGCTGGGCTGTTGGGCTGGACTGTTGGGTTGGACAAGCAAAGGCACAGAGGAGCTAAGCACCAGGAATTGGCACTTTCCTCAACCCCCCTCAGGGTGGCAAAGGGGAAACTGAACCCAAAGGGACTGATGTCTGTCACCGGTGGCTACAGAGGGAACCACAACAGCTAGAAAGATGGTACAAGAACCTGTGTGAAGGGTAATTATTGCAGGCTGCCGAGGGTAACTTCTGCCAGGAAAAGGGGGCTGGAAGCACGCTGCTCTGTGAGCACAGGACATCAGCAGGATGTGAGGCACAGCATTTTGGAGCTAGTCTAAGGATGGCACCACAGAATCCCACCATATGGATTCATGCTCTGGCTAAGCAAGAGCGTAGCAGCTCTCTAGAAGTATAATGAAAAAAGAAGAGGCAGCGCTGAGACAGGATAAATCAGGAGATAAATCACTTTGCAATACAATGCAAGCCAAAAATCTGCAAACAAACAATTGCTTTAAATCATATCAAGCACCTATCACAAACATCACATTTATACAATCGATCCGCGTGTAAATTAGCCAATTAATTCTGAATGGGAACACTAATGAAATAATAATTATCTGTTTACAATGGAATGCTGTGGGTGCAGGTCTGGAAACAAAATGAAAGGAGGACTGCAGCAAAATCCACTCAGCTCCATCACCACTGGGCATTAATTGCTGGGGGGGGGGGTGGTAAATGAAATACATAACTAGATGAGAAACCCCTGTGCTGTGAATGACAGAGATGTAGAAAAGCTCTTGTAGGACATTGCTTGCATTTTTTATTTCATTTTTATTAATAAAAAATTGCAAAATGGAAATATCTTCTAGCATCTTCAGAGGTTGGCTTGGGGGGTTTTTATTTTTGGTCCCTGCTTGGCTCTCTACAACACGTGGTTGTTTACCCAGAGATACTTCAGAGAGGTTAGGACTTTGTAGTTACCAAAGCATTGACAAGGGATGGAAAAGGAGGGGGGGGGGAGCTTCAACATGGAATTAGTTTGGTGACTCATATCTCTATCAGAACCTTTGTTGTGATGAAGAAATGCGCTGGGGGTCTTCTACAAGAACTTTGCACCCTTGGCTTTTCAAGGAGGAGCTGCAAAGAGATAAACTACAGCTTTAGCCCAGGTCCTTGTATGATGGGCAAGAGCCTTGGTTAGGTGACTCTCAGCTGTTTTCTGTATAGGAACTGTTCTCTATCTCTCATTTTTCTCTATGTTTTCTGTATAGAAACTGTTTTCTCTCATTTTTCCATATGTTTTCCCCCAGAATTGAGGAATATTTCCTCAAAATAGCATTTCTTCAAAAATTCCTCCTGAGCCTTACTTTGCCTGATGCCTTTAAGTGAAAGAGTTATTAACAAACTCAGGATATTTCTGTCAACTCCTATCAAGTGCTGAAACCTCCCACCCCCAAGATGTGTTTTGAGGCTTTAGCATCTCTGCACCTGCTTGTCTAAACTGCTCCTTGCCATGACACTAGCAGTTCAGGAACGGTCCCAACATGAGGCAGTCATGTACAATGAAGTTATATGAAACATCATGCCTTTTGCAAACAAAAATGGGATGTTATTTGGTCTGTGTAAATTTCCCCTGGATTTATAACCCCAAATGTTTGGAGGGAGGCTGGACCCTTGGGGGTAACTCACAAGCATTGGGAAATTTGATTCAGGTAAGCGATGTCTTGTTTCTGACTGCCAGGTGGTGCCTTTAAA